>CM061534.1:5526078-5561156 GCA_030545055.2 Neoaliturus tenellus | reverse complement strand
AATTCTCAACCAGTTTTCAAGTTTGGTGTTGTTGGATAGGGCTTGGTCTGTAGTTGTTTCCGCCAAAAATGTATGAGAATCAGACCTAAAATAAGGGTCAATCAATGAATACAAAAACGTAAAGAAGGTCACATCTTATGGAAGAAATGGTTAAGAAAGTTTCTGTTGACGTAGTAGCGCACTCCACCATGAGAGCGCCCACGAGACAAAGACCTATTAGTCAGATTACATTCTGATTTTGTTGCAGATGGTCACCGGCAAAGAATCTCTCTCGTCCTCATGCTGCACTCATATAGTTAGTGCTCATTTTGGAACCCAAGTAAACAAATTTGAAAATAGCAGGATACCATGACGACTTATAACTTAGTTTATTTTGGTAAACATATGATTCAATAAAATATCTTCATTAGAATAACATTAAAGTTGAAACCCCATACAACCAAGGAATCTAAAATAAAAGTGTCTTGACCCCTACCTTCTCTTTATTTATTTTAGATTCCTTGCATACGACAAAGTCTTAACATTAAAAGGATTTAATGACTTAAAATAACGATTCTTCTTGAAAAAAGCTTTCCAAAGATACCAAATAAGCTAGGTAACTAATGTTTCAAATGGCGTTTAAACGACACAATACTAAATAAGAAATTTAACATTTCTCTCTCTCCTACAATGTTTAGGACGTTTCCTCTGGCGCTATCTCTATTTGGAGTGCTCAAGTGCAGTTTACAGCGCTCCTAGCGGAATAAAATGTTGGCCAATTTTTATCGTGGGATGTGACCTTCTTTACGTTTTTGTATTCATTGGTACTATCCATAAATTAAATTTGGAATTTCCCATTAGAATACCATTGAGATTGGTTTGACCATTTTTTAACATCTGTTAACGTACAGCTGTAGTTTTTTGTGATCACGAATATTCACAATATTGGATTGATCAGATTTTATTTACTTAGAACTAAAATATAACTTTTGTGTTGTATAAAAATAAATTGCTCGATGTCCAGCTACACATGCACTAGTAAGTATAGATTTGCAATCACATCAGAGCAAAACATTTAACTTTGTATTTTATAACATTTCTGTAAGTTCCACTGTCCATATTAATTATTTTTGCTAGCCAGTGAGGGTATATCCTTTGACTTAAAAAAAACCAATTATTTGAAACTCTATGTTAGAGCCAATTTTTATCATTGTTCATTTTAACCATAATTTCACAAAATCTATACTTATTTAATACGCTAAGGGTTTTTTTGTCTTGAGAACTCCTCCTACAATTTTCAACCGATTTTCAAGTTTTTGGTGTCGTTGGATAGGGCTTGGTCTGTAGTTGTTTCCGCCAAGAATTGATGAGAATCGGACTGAAAATAAAGGCGCTATCCAACATTGAAATCTCAAAATTTCCCATTTAAATAACATTGGGGACTGAATAAAGCATTTGAAACATCTGTTAATAATCAGCTGTAAATACGTGAAGTTATTGGCGATTGGTGACATTATTGGATTGGTCGGATGTCATTGATTTAGAGCTAAAGTAACATTTGTACTGTATTTAAATAAATTGCTCGATTTCGAGCAACACGTATACTAGTAATAATAATTTTCAGTAACAGAAAGAAATACATAACAGAACAGTAATGTTATTCAGAAACTGCCTTAAAAAGTAAAGATTCACACGAGGTAATTATTTGCATTTAATTTGTATAACATAAAATAATATATTTTTTTTTTTTCAAAACACATAATTATACAGGTGTGAGGAGGAGCTAAAACTTGTCCATTTTCAGAACTTCAAATGATAAGCCAATACTGTATGGCAATACTGGCTATCTCGAGGTCAGGGTCAAAGTCTGAAATCTGAACACTAAGATGCAGATTATCAAGTCTGTTCAGGTGTGCTGAAAACTTCCTGCTTACCAGCCTGACGCCTGACTGTATTGTTTCTCTTATTAAAGTTATTTTTATATTTATTTTATCCTGTGCACTTTCTTGAGAGATATTTCTCCCTAAGTTGAATATTACATTTTAGTTTTAGTGTTTTTCAGTGAAAATTGATAATTTTTTTTAATAATTACACAAGTCACATCAAGCCTACCTCATGTAAGTAATAATTTTTTATCCTTTATAAGTTTATATAATTTTTATTAAAACACTTCAACATGAAATTGACGAATAAACAGTAAAACCTAAGTCCGGGACCATGATACTATTTTGTTTTGATGTCCCTAGAAGCCATAAACAACCTTCGGTCAAATTCATTTCCCAGACCACCCGTACACCCCTTTTAAAATCTACAAAATTAATTATTCACAAAAACAAATTGTGCCATTATAGGTAAACCGGTTGCGCTCTATCGATTGATGATAATTTTAATGTACAGGGTGTACCAGTAATTACCTATCTAGACCTTAAGTCATAAATTTTAAATACGAACCCCCACTTTTTATGGTATTTTTAGATTCTAGACATCATTTGAAGACTCCTTTACAACTTAAATGTATATCCCTAATCTTAACGGTTTGGGTTTGGGAGATAATGGACGTAGAAGTTTTATTTTTTTCTATGAGAATAACATGAGACTAAATTTTACATCCATTATCTCTGTAAATTTCTCGTTAAACTAAAAAGGCCTAGCATAAAATTGCCTTTAGCCTTAAGCTTTTTATCTTTTATACACTTTAGCATCATAAATTATTAGTTTTGTCCTAAATTATTTTATTTTTCTATAAATTTTTCAACATGGCGGAGATTATTTTTAATGTGTAGAAAACTAAAATTAATTACATGAAAATCGGTATTTTATGATGAATTATTATCTAAAATGAGGCTATAAGATATTTTTAATATTTTTATGCTTGGACAGTTATGTTAAAGGTAAAAGTTTCAGTGTTAATTGATATGAAAACTTGCTCCAAGTTATCCTTGTGGGAAAAAATCAAACTTCTACCTCCATTATCTACCAGACCGTTAAGATTAGAGATACGCATTAAATTTTAAGGTAGCCTTAAATTTATGCCTAGAATCCAAAAATATCATAAAAAGTGGGGGTTCGTATTTAAAATTAATGACTTCAAGTCTGGATAGGTTACTTCTGGTATACTCTGTACATTGAAATTATCATAAATGGATAGAGCGCAACTTGTTTAATAGCACAATTATTAGTTTTTGTGAAAAATTAATTGTGTAGATTTTAAAAGAGGTGTACAGTGTACGGATGGTCTGAAACACCAGGTATATTAATATATTAATATATTAATATATTAGTATATTAATAGGCAAGCATATTTCTTTTCCTCTTTTCTTCTCAGCTAGTCTGCATAGTAGGAGAAATCAGCGTATACCTTAGAAAGGCAGTCCTGTAGATGAGCAGAATCACATAATAATTTCCATCAGCCTCCCAGGTCTACGCCCTACAGGCTTTCAAAGTGTCAATCTTAATCTTATAGGAGAAGGATAATTGATTGAATCATTAGACAGCTGTTATAATAACAAGTGCTAGCAATCCAGGAAGAACAGATGTTTCAGTTATAAAACCTTTTAAATCTAAAGGGCTCAAGATGAATTGAGTTTTTGGTCGATTTTCGACCAGTGGGCGATCCCTAGTATATATAAATGTGTCCATTATAACACGATGATAACTCTCGAACGGAACCTATGACTATGATAGGCTTTGGTGCAGAGGTGTAGGGCAGCTTTCATCAAATTAAATTTGAAAACCGGCCTAAGTGGACCATAGGAGCTAGGTTTTATGGGTTTCCAAATGGCTCAAAAATGGGTTTTTAGCATTTTTGGACCTCAATTTTCTAAATTCAACAATATTAACTAAAACCAATCAAAAGAGCTTGTAAAACAATTTAATACTTTGATTTTGACTGGGCTTAACAGACTACAGAGAAAATTCAAAAAATGTGTTTTCCATGTTATTCTTATGGGAAATCAACAAATCCCTCTAGCTCACTTATAGTCCATGTGCCAGGTCCCAAAAAGGTATAATTTTGTGATCCCGATGAAACTTATACATCTGAATCAGACAGCTCTGGGGGTAGTAAAAAAGCATATTAGTTGAAAAAAAATATTTTCGATTGTCAAGATGGCGGCCATTTAAAGATGGCGGATGCATGTTAATAATAGATAGGTTATGTTATATCTCGGTTATTTGTCATCCGATTTAAATCAATCTTTTTTTGTTTTGAAGATAATTAAATTTGCAAGGTTTAATTCATACATTATTATACAAATTTTGCTTTATTTCCGAGGTATTTATCAAAATATATCTGATGTTGTGCAATCTTTACCTTGAAGTCTTAATTACTCGTAGACCTTACATTTTACCCGAGTATTGTTCATTACAAAAAAGATAGATAATTTTTAAGCTTTATAACAATATATAATATAATTTATGTTATGCAACCTATGGCGAAATGAGAACTAAAAATTTTGCTCGTATCAGGGTTCGGCGCGACATCGGAACGTTATAGCGACGAAGAGTGGACCCGGGCGGCCCGCACGGCTGATTCGACTGGCGTCCAACACAACTTACTTTATATTTTACTGAACTGATATTTTATGCTTTAACAAAAAAATAACATTAATTATTCAATAACATTAAGATATTAACAGGTACTAACTTTGCTTATTCGGTTAAAAATCTTTAGATTACATTTGTATTACCATTTATTGTGGTTTATAACAAACCTGTGCTTGCGCTAATAAGTCATAAGTTATTCAATAACTTTGTCAAACTAATAAGTCAATAACTTTGACTTTGCATTATAATTAATGCAAATTAAGAGCATTTTAACAAAATCGCAATAACTCCGTTATTTGTTATTTTATCCTCACAAACTTTGTACCGTTGGTTAGAAAATTTAATTTGGCAACTTTTTTGGGACGTTTTTTTTATAATTTATCGAATTTGAGATAGGTATTTGAGTTTGAACAATCCGTTATGGAGATAAAAATTACTATGCGAAAAAAACAAAATGGCGGCTAGCGGCTTACGATGGATTTTAGACCCTTATTTGTACTATGTTTTTTTCTTGTCTCGATGCAAAGAACAAATACTGTAGACTCCGGATAATGAATTGGCCGGTTAAACCGATGTTCATTTAACCCTCGAGAGGTCGCGCAAAATATATCACTTTAGAGGTCGCGCACGGTGGATTCCACCGGGTTTATAAATAAATGCTAATGTTGTACACATTTCCATTTTATTGATTACAATTCAAAATATTACATAGAATATTAACTAATAAAACACTATATGAACTATAACACTATACTATGAACATATAGTATAAAAATTATACTATATGAAAACAAGTTAGCTACCTGTGGTTTCCACCGTGCGCGACATCATATGTTATACAATGCTGTCGCGCACGGTGGAAACCACAGGTAGCTAACTTGTTGCAATACAGCAGCCGACTGGCTTGTTGGAGGGGGTGAGGGAATGCGCGATAGCGTAGCAGACGAGTCCATTTGAAGGTACAGGAGGGGGGGTAGCGCTAAGCTTCCACGCTGAGAAGTAAAAAAAAAATTACCTATCGCCCGGTGGAAAAGACAGCGGCGCGACCCCTCGAGGGTTAAGAACGCCAACCCACAATTATATATGGCCTAAATAAAATTATTACTTAAAAACAACCTTAAATACATTACTGTATTTGATTTATAGCTAATATACACCACCCACGAAATTCACAACAAACCTACACTAATAATAATTTGTTTCTTTATTGTGGTCTACTGGATAGTAGGTCCAAACGCATTGACTTCCGGTGGCAGTCACTTCCGTCCAGGACGTTACAGTTTAATTGGTTTGGGAACGTCAATATGAAATAAAGTTGAATTGAATGATACATTAGATAAGAAAACTACGTTTCCGGCCAAACGCGGCCGGTTAAAGCGATGTTGAGATAAAAAATGGCCGGTTAAAAAGATGTTATTTTGTGTCAGGGTAGGCCGGTTAAAGCGGAGACCGGTTAAAAGGTGGCCGGTTAAGAGGGAGTCTACTGTATACAAAAGGGTTCCAGAGAGTTCCGGGAAACCCTGTATATCTATATATATAATACGTGATGCCCCTTTTTTGTTAACACTATTCCTCCCTTATTTCTGGACCAATTTTAAAGTTTGAGGTGTCAAAAGAATGGTCTCAGTTCGTAGTTTTGCAATAAGGTTTTAGATTTTTGATATTTTACTTCTGAAGCCCACTCGAAGCCCTCAAAGTTCATTTTTTGTCCTTAAGATTAACATGGGGAATAATTTATTTTGAATTACTAAATAAAACAGCTGTTGATAGTTAAACAAACAAACACATATGTTAAAAGCTGAATAGAAGCAAATAATAATCTAAAACAAATAAAGACAAATAATCTCTTTATTTATTTTAGATTCCTTGAATAGAAGCAAATTGAACTGATACTGAAATATCAACACAATTTCATACTTTAATACGAGGAGTGTCTAATCTGTGGTTTGAACCTTTTCTCAAAATGTAGCAGGTATATTTTGCTTGAAAGTTTTATTCACGCGTATTTGGGCACAAAAATAATTTTTGTAACTTAAACCTGGAAAAAATCATTTTAGTTTCCGAAAACAATTTTTGACATTGGTCTTATTGGTTGTCCGACTTTTATTGAAACAATAATGAAAGGTAACAAATATTAAAATATAACACTAAATTTGTGTGCATGGGTTTTCAAACTGCTGTAAACTATAAGGAAAAGGGATAGTTGGTTGTAAGTGCAATAACCTTTTTATTTAATATTATAGTGTAAACATGTTTTATGCAGAATGCTGCACATATAAAAAAAAATAAAAAAAAAACTGTCTAAAAGAAAACATTTAAAAGTTTTTTACATCCATTATAGAAAACAAGATTATTACAAAAATGTTTTTATAAAGAAAAATGTTAACCAAAATAAAAATTCCACTAAAAACAAAATGGACCACACCAACAAAGATGTAGATTCTCTTAATTTATGTGATTTCTTTATTTAAATTTTGTAATGTCATGGAAAGTTAAGTTAAAGAGGATTTAAGCATAAATAGTAATGTGGACTCATACACTATGTCTGAGTGTACTACCTCATACAGTAGTACTACAAAAACAGCCGCAGACAATGCTACATAACTCATACATGACCGGGGATTAATGAAATGTTGAATTTTATTCTGTTGTCATTTACGTTTTATGTTTTATGAACTATGTGGATCCAACATCTGTGAATTTATTCTAAATTTTATAGGAGGGTTTAGACAAAGGTCCTAAGACATGTCGGCAAAAGAACAACTACATAATCTTAGCTAATTTAGACCTAAAAGAACGAGCACCACATCTCAGCAATATGACTTGGGAAGTTGGAGAATTGGTAATAAAGATCGATCTAATTTTCACTATAGTGAAATTTTTTTCAAACTGTTACCATGGAGCAAAGTTTGATCACCAGGTACCCTAATAAATGCAGCGCATTGTGCTGCACAGGTCCTCTAGTAATCTATAATATATAAAAGAAAGTCGTGTTAGTTACACCATCTATAACTCGAGAACAGCTGAACCGATTTGGCTGAAAATTGGTGGGGAGGTAGCTTATAACCAGAAAGAAAATAAAGGATATTTTCATCCAGATTCGTCCATAGAGCTCCGCCCCACACGTCTTCAAAGTTACCATCTTATTCTTATGGAAGCAACATTTTTGTATTGGAACATATGATTACTTTTGGAATATTAATTCAATAAACAGCTGTTCTCATTCAAAGTATTCAGGGAAGATTAGAAAAACTACTGTGTGTATATTATAGACTTGTGGCAAGTAAGCATAGCGAACAAGCTAAACCTGATGGTGAGTGAGCGTAGCGAACGAGCTCTCCTGAAGGGCAATAATTCCTCAGGTAGGCATTGCAAAGCATGTTGGGTAGGCTATTAATATATGAAAATGAACGAATGGTGTTTTTTTTTTTGTTTTTGGGGACCTCAAATCAAAAAATTATCATGGTCCCTGGCTTAGGTCCTACCATGGCTACTACCATAATTGCTTATAATAGCGCTAAAATGTAGAGTCTGTTACAGTGGTATATCGTTTATTTTTGAGTTTAGCCCTTGTGATTTTCATTGAATGTGAAAGCATTGGTGTCCAAAGAACAATTTCCACGCCTCAGGCTCCTCGTACAGCTTTCGTTTTACTTTTGTTGTGATCCCTGTAGGTTGATTATTTGGTATCTTTTAAAAGCAACAATTTTAATTAATCCTTTTAACAATGAGAGAGTCTTGTAGTCGTGTATCACATTATAAGTTTTGGTTTTTCATAGAAATATTTCAAACAAACAGTAATAGTCCTATAGCTTATTACAAAACAAAAATACAACAAATTTTATATGCAATAACGTACCAATTACACCTTAACACCTTTAACTCACTTCTTTTCATATTTGCTGTGATGTTAGAATCTTCACATATTTCTCTGCATCTATGAGGTATTATGGTTCTCACGAAAATCTGCACTTCCAGTCCATTTTATCCTGTATATTATGCACTTGGAGTAATGAGTCAGAGCTGAGGGGGAAACATCATTGTCTCTTATCAGTGCAGTCCCTTTGCTGTGTGTTATGTATGCAAACTGTGGCTATTTGAAGTTATGACTGTGGATTTGTTTTTTGTGATTGAAAAGAATAAGGTAAGATATTATTAATTTTTAATATTAAAAATGTCAAAGTGTACAGTTTTTCTAAAGACTGCTGTTTCTGGAAATAAACCCAAATTGACCTTCACAGACCATAAAAAGTATTGGCATGGTACAGTAATTGCTTAAAAAAGAGCAAATCTGAAATTGATTTATTTCTCAGAGGAATTTCTTTGGATGGGTATTGATTGTGCGTCAGAAATAAAAAGGAACCTTCTTTACCACATTTTAAAATATAAAAATGTCTTCCCTTTAAATTTTGCAAATAAAGTTTTAAAATCATTCTACATAACTATAGTGGCAATAGGAAAAGACCGTGTAGGATCAAATAATAAATAAATTATCATAATAAATTAGAAATACAAAAACATAGTTAAAAATTTTTCATGAAAACATATATTTTTCAAGCTCCCATAATTTTCAATAGATTGCCTGATTTTATTAAAGATGCAAAAAATATTAAGTGTTAAGCTAGGTTTACACGTGAAAGTTTTTAACTCTCAGAGAGCTTTTGCAAGTGATAAGCATCCTGTAAATGGTGCTGAGAGTAAGCTCGTTGAGACTCTCCGAGAGTAACCAATTCTCTCCGAGAGCTGCACATTGCTAGTTAAGGCTAGTCGTGTAAAAGGTACCGAAACTAGCTCACCACGACTCGACACAAATAAAACTATACCAACATTTTCGGGACAGTTTAGCCGACTTGAGAGTACTCTCCAGCCACCATGAAACATCATATAGACTGAAAATTCATGTTTAAAACAGTGTATGGCTGAATAAAAATTTATCAGACAGTTCTCAACAGTACACACAGCAACCTCTCTGACAGTAACTATCTATAAAAGTTGCCTGTAGTGTAAACACATCTGCGAGTAACTCCTGCCCGGAGAGCGATATATGTCTATATGAATTTGAACAAACGGTGTTTTTGGCTTCTAAAGACCTCAAAACCAAAAAGTAACATGGTCCCAGGCTTAGGTCTTATTGTGAGTAGGGGAGAGGTGGGTATAACCGGGTGGTTGGGTACAAACCGGGTGGTCGGGTTTTGACCAAGTAAGTGCTGGTACCTGGCGATAAATACCGAAATTAACATGCAGTTGGAGAGGGAAAGTGGCGGACATTGCGCCATTAGTCTCTGAGCAGAACTCTGTCTATTAAAAGCGTTTCTTTGTTTTTGATATTTCGTTTCCCAATGTTACGGACAGTTTGATCGCCTACTACGGAAAAACTACATGAGTTTCAGTGAAGGTGACTACACTGTTGTGTAGTCTATGTCTTTATCTTTACACTGATATAAGCAATATCTCAAATTAGTTTTAAGCACTCTGAATATGTTAAGTTTTTGTTAGTTACTACCAGTGGGGTGAAACCGGGTATGACGTGCGGGGTAAAACCGGATGGTATTTATACATGTTATATGATCTAAATATTTAAAATTTGATTTTTCGCTCATAAATTAACAGAATATGTTATCTTTGATACTATTTTGACTTAATTGTGTGTACTTAGTAATAAAATTTTAGGCCTATTAAAAATTTTGGTTTTTTTTCTATTTCCCATATACTTAACATGTGTACCCGGTATCACCCCACTAGTGGGGTGAATCCGGGTACTTGCACCTTTTTTACGAAAAAAATCGCAGAAAAAAAACTATAAGACTTATCAAGTTTTTAAAAGAAGCAATTCAAAAACAAATAAACACAAGATAAACTGAGACATTATTTAAAATTTTCTGTATAAAAACATGGCATGTACATGTCACTAAAGATTAGCCACCCGGTTATACCCCACTTTCCCCTACTCTCGTATTAGTGTATTCCTTATAGGGGAAATTATCTAAAAAGCAGTTACTGGTTATTTCTTTATTAAATGCTTATGAACTCTTGAGATCACTCATTTGCCATCTAGAAGTAAAGAGGTCCTAGAGTGTTATATTTTAACTAATGTTGTGTTGTTTTTTTGTTTTAGGTATTGTATGCTGTGATATATATATTTGATTGGTTTTGTGGTAATTAGGCTTAACTGTAAAAAATAATGTGAATATTTTATTCGTAACTATTGGAGATAACATAATCATAATTTATCTGTATGAGTAAGACCTGCATGAATATAAATGTGGGTCAATCTGAAAACAAATTATGTGACCACATCCTAGATTGAAATTTAGTAAGATCGTTTTATTATTTCCAACAATCATTACACAATTTTAAAATGGAAGATACTCTACCAAATCGTGTTAAGTACTGGTTAACAGAAGCTAAACATGACTGTTTTTTTGTTGTTGGCACAGAAGGTGGACCAACGGAGAGAATTGGGGCTATGAAAACTCTTCTAATGGGGGACAGTGAGCCTTTCAGAGCCATGTTGCAAAACAGTGAGTTGGCTGAGAAAGGGGACATTCGTGTAACTGATGTGGAGCCAGACACTTTTATGAATTTCTTAAAATGTATTTATGGTGCAAGTAATTTATTGCTACCCAAATTTACCTTTGAAGAATGTGCAAAACTGCTTTATGTTGCTGAGAAATACTTAGTTAATGATTTAAAATATGAATTATCAAAAAAAAAGACAACCACACTGTCAGCTGAGAACATCCTGGTTGCTCTTTCATACCCTCACTGTTATCAAGAAACCAGCTTAAAGAGAAAAATAATGGAAATCCTCAAGTTTGACTTTAAAACAATATCAACTAGTGATCAATTTTTGGATTTAAGTCACACTTCAATAGCTTGGATCCTACAACAAAATTATTTCACAGTGAAAGAAATTGAAATTTGGCGCTCAGTTTTGCGATGGGCCAAAAGCAAAACAGATTTTCAAGAGGGAAGAATACTGCGTACATTTATGTTAGAATTTCTAAAATTCATTCGTTTTCTCACGATGGATTTTAATGAATTCTGGGAAGAGGTAGTATCTAGTGAAGTTCTTCTTGAAGAAGAAGTAAATGACATTTGTAGGTCTTTTGTGTCGGGTAAACCATGTACCATACAAAACTTGTGCAATATCAGATACAACCGATATGATAAATTTAGTCAGAGTGAAAATGTAATCTCTAGTTTCATAGAGAATCCACGGTATGCTTTAATTTGCTGCTCGGTCAGTTCAGTCGGCGACCCTACACATGGTATCTTTGATTGTTATTTTTCAAAAGTGCATCTTTGGAAAGAATATTTTTGGCATCTGGCATTTGTAAAAGGAACTTTGAAAGGAGAAAAAGAAAGTTTAATTGTGTGTTTGTTATGTGATGGGAAAACATTAAATTGGAGGTGCTCTGCCAGTTATGAGATAACTCTTTTTAATCAAACGGGGAAACCTGATCTAAGAGGATGGGTCTTTGACATGACTGTAAAAGACCCATCCTCTGTTTGTAATTATCTGAACAATTATTTTGTCAACATAATAGATGAAATGTTAGATGAACTCCCTCCAGCACAAATACAAACTGATGGTTTAAATAACTCTACAGATCAATGTATTCCAAATTTTAGGTGCCCACCGGTCGATGAAAAAGAGCTGGACAAAATTTTCGACTCTCTAAAAAGTAAATGGTCCAGTGGTTACGATGACGTTCCCATTAGGTTGATAAAATACCTTAAGTATCCATTAATTAAACCAATTTCACACTTAATAAATTCCTCTTTTATATCAGGCATATTTCCGGACAAATTAAAAATATCAAAGGTTATTCCGATTTTTAAAAAGGGGGATAAGACAGGAATTGGAAATTATCGGCCTGTATCAATCCTCCCTTCCATTTCAAAAGTTTATGAAAAGGCAATGAAAAACAGATTGGTCAATCACATAGAACATAATAATCTTTTGGATGAAGAACAACACGGTTTTTGGAAAAATAAATCCACTATTTCAGCTCTAGTCTCATTTACAGAATCCCTATTAGAGTCAATGGACAAAAAAGACAAAACAATTGGCGTCTTCATGGATTTATCAAAAGCCTTCGATAGCATATCGCATGACCTACTTTTGGAAAAATTGAATAATTTAGGGATTAAAAACAATCACCTAAAATGGTTTCAATCATACCTCACAAATAGAGTACAATATGTAGAAATATCATATACATCTAATAACAGAATTTTAAAATTTAATTCTAAAACTCAAACCATAAGAAATGGGGTGCCACAAGGTTCAATCCTGGGCCCTTTGCTGTTTATATGTTATATCAGAGGAATGCCACAGTGTCTAAGTAGCACATGTGGTGTAAAGAGTCAGCTGTGTTTATATGCAGATGATTCCAACATGATCATGGCTGCTGGGACAGAACCAGAACTGGAAATAATGGCTCATGTTGAAATTTCAAAATTAATTGATTATTTCATTAAAAATAAGTTAATATTAAATAAGGAAAAAACTAACTTTGTGGCTTTTTATACAAAACAAAATAGAACCGGTCTAGATCCTCTCATTCTGGGAGGCACTGAGGAAATAAATAAAATCAATGACACAAAATTCCTTGGATTGGTTATTGACAAACACTTGAGCTGGGATTTACATGTTGAATTTGTGATTAAAAAAATTAGTACCGGTATTTTTGTGCTTCGAAGGCTTTCCAAAATTTGCAGTTTTTCAGTTTTAAAAATGCTTTTAGCGAATTTCCCATAGGGAATAAGCTATTACCGTAGGTCTCATGGAAAGACCTAAGCCCGGGACCATGTTACTTTTTCGTTTTGAGGTGCCCAGAGACTAAAAATAATAGTCATTAAAATTTTTATATATATATATATGTATATATATATATATATATGTATATATATATATATGTATGTGTCCCTAGACACGATAACTCTCGTAAAAATGGTCCGATCGACACCAAATTTGGTAGAGATGTGTAATCCTACGTTTATTCGGATGAGTTCGAAAACCAGACATATCGACCTACCGGAAGGGGTAGTTTTTGGGGGTTTTGTACCCCAAAAATGGGTTTTTTGCATTTTTCATATGTAAATTTTAAAAATTTTAAATTTTTATTTTTACCATTGGATTTAGCTCAAAAAAACACACAATTTAGTATTTTGAAGCTTTGCTCTATCTCCATTGGTTACCGAGATATTACAAAGTCTAAAGACAGTACATTGTCTTTTGGGGCTCCAATGTTAATCTTATGGAGAATAAGGATGTGTTAATATTTCACTTATTAACCAATATTTTTTGATGAAACTTAGTATTTAGCTTCATTTGGTTGAGATTCATCCATTTAAGGTAAAAAATCTTGGTTTTTGTACTTATCATGGCAGCAAACCTGCATACTTTTTTCCAATGTTAATCATATGGAAAATAGGCACCCTCTTTTATTTATGGACAGATATTGATGAAACTTACTATATGGCTTTATATGGTCGAAATAAATTTTTTCTATGCTAAAAACCTACTTTTAGTGTCCCCCATGGCAGCATACCTGCATACTCTTTCCCTATATATTAAGGAGAATAGACATTTATTTCCCTATTTATGAGCACGTGATGAAATTTTGTTTACAACTTTAGCTGGTCAAAATTAATATTATTAATTTGGAAATTCGCTGAGTACGCAGGTCTGCTGCGACGGGGGGTATTTTATGCCCATATTCAGTCGCACATAGCTTATGGAATAGGAGTGTATGGAGGGACTTCAGGAAAAAATTTGAAAAAAATTTTAGTTTTACAAAAAAAGGCCCTAAGAATTATTTTGAAATTAAAAAGTGATGAGTCTGTGAAACAACACTTTATCGACTTAAATATTTTAACAGTTCATGGTTTATATATTTATGAATGTATAATGTATATTACAAATAATAATGAAAAGTGTATTAAGAAAGAGAGGGAGCACCCCTATAACACAAGAAATAAAAAAGAATTTACTGTTCCCAAACATAATCTAGAATTATACTCCAAGAGAACTAGTTATGCTGGCATGAAATTTTTAAGGATGATTCCTAAAGATATAAAAAATGTAGAAAATATATCAAAGTTCAAAACATTATTGAAAAAATATCTGGTAGGGAAAGCGTGTTATTCTGTTGATGAATTGTAGCTAAATTAAAATAGTCCTGAAATAAATTGTATTTTGTAGATCTTAAGATATGATATACTTTATTTTCTTGTATAAAGAGTTGACGCTATTTATTGTACATTTGTGCAAATCTCAATAAAGATATTTTGATTGATTGATTGATTGATAGGGAAATAAATGTCTATTCTCCTTGTGATAAATATAGGGAGTATGCAGGTATGCTGCCTTGGAGAACACTAAAATTAGGTTTTTATCATAAGAAAAATTTATTTTGACCATATGAAGCCATTTACTAAGTTTCATCAATATCTTTCCATTGGTGGCGAGAGGTAAGCGTAAGCCCCTCAGGGGGATCAGGGGTCGGCTCTCATTAGAGGGGCGGCGGACCTTTCCCCAAGACCGCTGTGAGTCAGTTGCTTCGGGCAACTGCACTGTGATGGGCATCACAGCCTGCACGGGGTGCCACTGCCCTAGCTAAAGGTGGCGGATCTAGACTTGGCGGTTGATAAACAGCCCCAGAGTCGGGGAGCAGCGACTCTGGTAAGGACCAATCAATCAATCAATCAATCAACTTTATTTTTCTTTGTACATATGATATACAAGAAATGGCGTCAAAATAAATAAAACAAACGTGATACAAAATCAAAACAGATAAAACAATAAAAACTTACTAACATTAACTTTTATTCATAAAACTCTTCAATTGAGTAAATGGGTTTGTCGATTAAATATAATTTCAATTTATGTTTGAATTTATCTTTGTTTGTTTCTAATCTTAGTTCATCGGGAAGTGCTTTAAAGAATTTATTTCCAATGTACGTGGTCTTCTTTTTATAAAATTCCAATCTATGTTTGTCAAAAGGTTTTTCGGTTTGTCTTCGGTTGTAAATGTGTTTTAGTTTTAAAAAATAATATGCATTCAAAAACATACAGTCCATATACAGTTAAAATGTTAAGATTTTTGAAATGTTCTTTTACGGAATCATCGTGTTTAAGTTTGAGCATACATCTAATTGCCTTTTTTTGTAGTTTTAGAATTGTGTCCAGATTGTTTTTTGTTGTTGCACCATACAAACCAATTCCATATGAAATATTTGAATGAATAAGTGCAAAATATATTTGTTTTAGGACTTTCAAGCTGCACAATCTTGCCATACGCCTTAAAGCGAATAAACCGGAGTTAATTTTTCTTGATATGTGTTCAATATGATAGTCCCAGCAAAGGTTTTCATCGATATATAGACCTAAGAATTTTGTCTCGTTCACTTTTTCAATAATTTCATCTTCTATCATAATATTGGGAGAAATTTTGTTACGATTTTGTTTTGTGGAAAATGTGATGAATTTAGTTTTATTTGGATTTAACAAAAGACTGTTTTCATTGAGGTATTGTTTCATGTTGGCCAATTCTATGAAACTCAAGTATTCAATTTTATTTTGGTTTCCTGCTGAAATTTTTAAATTTTCGTAATCTGCATATAAACATAAATTACTTTGGGGAACGATCTGAAGAGAGTTTGGAAGTCCAGTTATGTAACACAGGAACAGCAAAGGACCCAGAATAGATCCCTGTGGAACACCACATGAGACCAGACATAGGTCCGATGCTGCGCCTCTGACCCTGTTTAAAGTAGTACTGTTAATTTCAACATACTGATATCGGTCGGAGAGGTATGACTTAAACCAATTATATGTAACTCCCTTGACACCAAAACTCAGTAATTTGTTAAGTAATAGATGGTGGTCCACACTTTCAAAGGCTTTCGTTAAATCCATAAAGATGCCTATTACACTCTCCCCTTTATCTATGGACTCTATGATTGATTCAATGAAGGAAACCGCTGCAGTAAAAACTGATTTACCTGGCCGAAAACCATGCTGGGAAATATCTAGAATGTTTGAATTTTCTAAGAATTTAGATAGCCTTTTGTACATAACTTTTTTGTAAATTTTTGAAAAGGATGGCAGAATCGAAATTGGACGATAGTTAGACATATCTTTTGTAGAACCTTTGTTATGTATAGGTACAACTTTAGATATTTTTAATTTTTTTGGAAAAATGCCAGATATCAAAGAGGAGTTAACCAGATGAACTAAGATTTTACATAAGAAAATTTTTGCAGATTTGATTATACTTACAGGAATTTCATCAAACCCAATGATTGCTTATTTTTTAGGGAATCTATTATTTTAATAATCTCATTTTCATCCGTGGGTTCACAGCGTAATGTCTCAGTATGTGAGAAGTTGTTATTCGAAATACTACTTTGTTGTACATTAGGTCCTATGTCACATTTTTTGTGAAGATCTTTTATACTGTTTATAAAATAATTATTTAACAAATTACTTATAACTAAAGCATATCAGATACATTCTTATCATTTACAGTCAATTCTAAATTTGGTTTATTTTTGGGTGGGATTCCAACCTCATTATTGATTATTTTCCATGTTGTTTTTATCATATTTTCCGACTCATTTATCTGATTATTATAAAAATTGGTTTTTGCATCTTCTAAGAGTTTCCTATATAAGCTATTTTTCTCTTTAACATATTTCTTTAACTCCTTGTTTTTTGTTAACCTAGCTTCTTTTTCTAAGTAAATAATATCAATTCTTTGCTTTTTTTATTTCTTCTGTGACCCAGGATTTCTGTTTATGATTTATTCTTTTAACTTTTTTAGGAAACGCTAAATTAAAATAATACATAAAAATACTAAGAAACTTATCATATTTGTCCTCCACATTTGAAAAATAAACGTCATTCCAATTTTCACATTTTAGTGATTCAAGAAATAAGTTTAAATTATCCTTTGAAAAACATCTCTTATACTGAGTTCTATTTCCACCTTCTGACTTAGGCATATCAAATAAAAAATCTAAGATTTGGGGATCTACTGACGGGCGGAGTGCAAGGAGCATGGAACGGCCGGCATACTGCTAACATTGTTGTTTCAGACAACATGGCAGATAAGGAACAATTGGAGACTACCCCAGGTGGGTCAACGCCTCGGCGTGAATCCCACCCCTCCCTTGTGGAGGGCATGCCCGTGGATTCTGGGGAGGGCAACTTTTCTGCTGATGATGTCATGAGACATTTCGGGGGGGAGCATGCAGCTGAGAGAACGGAGCCTTCGGTCGGGAGTTTCCTCGCTGCGATCGCTCCTCCCAGTCACAGCTCTCTCGATGTAGTTGAGTGGGCACACCAGTCCATCCCAGTTGGTGCACCTCCCTCGAGTTTCAGCATCGACAATCGTAACCTGGTTTTCCGAACTGAGGAGGCGGCAACGCAAGACCTTGGTATGGAGATCCAGGGCACTAATACATCTGTTGCAGAGACCGATGAAACACGAGACTCCATCCGGCCGAAACTGCGAAAAAGTGAAGCTTTCAAGCTGATGAAGAACAGGAAGGGGGCAGACGGCACCTGGTTGCCAATCGACGAGTGGCGGAGGACGAAAGGCCTTTCGAAACCTCCCAAGAAGCGCTCGAAAGGAAAAAGAAAGAGGAACGAAGAGACTCCAAGCCCTGCACAAGACCAGCAGGGCTCTGGGCTTTGGGATCCCCTTCGAAGAGATGCTAACTTGGTTGTTTCAGAACAGCAGAGGCAGCAGCAGGATTGACAGACCCGAAGCGTCCCAAGAGATGGGATGTGAGGCCGGGGGAGTCAGGAACTGCAGCCACTGTGGACAACCAGTTGTCATTCAAGGACCAGCTCACCACCTGGAAGATGGCAATTGCTCCCGATGATTATCCTGATTCCAGGTTCACCGAGGAGCAGTTGAGGACTTTGCAGCAGAAGCTGTTCGAGAAGGTGATCACAGCCACCACTCCGCAGCAGATCCTGAGGACGTATCCGGAGAAGGGTGCTCTTGTTATCACTTGTGGTAGCGAGGTCACCCGGGCCTGGCTTCTCGAAGTGGTTCCTGGTTTGGGTCCGGGAGGGGAGGGGGGGGGGGCTGGTGTCATTCTGGGGGATTACAAGGATCTCCTACGTGTCACTAAGGTTCTCCTTCGAACCGATTGGATTCTGGCCAAGAAGGAGCCAAAAGAAATTCTTGACTGTGTTGCAGGCAAAACCCCGGTGTCTCGACGGTGGATTGGCAAGTCATCAGCTGCAGGAGAGAGGAGGAGTGCCAGACTCTCGTGCTTGCGGTCGATGGTGGCTCGGCCAAGAAGCTGAAGGACCAGGACTGGAGGATTTTCCTGGGTCTGAATAGGGTGCAGCTCAGGGTTCTCTCTGGGGCTCCCCTTGATGATGACCCCCTGGGGGTCCTCCAAGCGAACATCCAGCACAGTAAGGCCGCTACGGCGGTACAGTGTGAGACCATCTCCAGTGGGATGGTCGACTTTGCACTGATCCAGGAACCCTGGATCAGGAACAACATGATTTCAGGATTGGGGGCTCCTACGGGGCGGACTATTTCTGGTCATGTCAATAACCCCAGAACCTGCATTTGGTCCTGTAATGGGATCAAATGTGTGCCGGTTCTGGAATTCTGTTCCAGGGACATCACCGTGATCAGGACAACGTGCCAGTCGACCGGAAGACACCTGCTGCTGGCATCGGTCTACATGCCAATGGACACCATGCAACCCCGCAGGAGGAAGTCCAGAGGCTGGTCGACCAGTTCTGGCACCGACCTCTTGCTGGGGTGCGACACCAACTCCCACAACACGGCATGGGGCTGCAGAAGGAATGATAATAAAGGTAACATTTTGTTAGATTATCTCGTCTCTCTTGGACTCATGATAGCCAATGTGGGGTCGGAACCGACTTTTGTCAGTCGAGTCGGACAATCGGTTATCGATCTCACATTGTACACAGAGGGGATGAAGACTGAGATTGCTGATTGGCATGTGTCTCAGGAGCCATCCCTCTCTGACCACAGACATATAAAATCCTGATAGGCAACTTTTCACATGAAAAGAACACGTTCAGAAATCCCAAAAGAACGGACTGGGCGAAATTTAAGACTGTTCTGCAGGATGGAATAGAGGAGAGTGGCCCTCTGTACTCCTGCGTCAGAGACACAAATCAGCTAGACTTGGCCGCTGATCGCCTGGGACATCGTGTCCTCATTTGAGGACTGCTGTCCACTGTCAGCGGGACGTCAGGGCAAGTCTGGGTGGTGGAACTCAGAACTTGGCAGCCTAAGAAAAAGGGTAAGGGCTCTATTCAGAGGGGCTAAGCTAGGTAAATGCTGGGACGCCTATCATAGATTGCTAACTCAGTACAACCTTGCAGTCAGGAGAGCCAAGAGGCTCTCTTGGAGAAGCTTCTGCAGTGATCTTGAAGGTGTCTGCGAGACATCAAGGATATACAAGATCCTATCGAAGGATAAGTCATCTTGTCTTGGCTCCCTCGAGGGGCCTGATGGGATCATGGACCATAATCCCAGGGACGTGCTTGAGATCATGGCAAGCACACATTTCCCGGGGAGTATAATCACTCAGCCAACCGATGAGGTGAGTATGGGTGCACGGCGGGCCAACTTCACTCGATGGAGGGTGGCGGGCCGCATTCAGGGGTGTATTTACATATGGGCTAAATGGGCTATAGCCCAGGGCGGCAGAATTCGGGGGGCGGCAAATTTTTAAAAATGGCATTTTTTAGGCTTCAAATTAAAAAAAAACTCAAATTATTGGAGGCAGAAATTTTTTGGAAGAATTGTACAGAAAAATTTGAGAACAGAGAGTGACTATTTTCTAAGCGAGATCATAATATCTTAGCGCAAGGGGTCATTAAAGAGCTTTAAAGAGGAGCTGGGAGAACTCAGAACTACGTTGATTTGTCACGGTAGCGATCCAAACGTCGGCGCAAAGGAACCATCCGCCACCTCGCCACCCTCTCTCTCCCCCGTATATACATCTGCCACCGCCGAGCTGCACCAGTGCATTCGGGATGGGTGATTTGAGGTTATGCCAGGTTATAGTGATAATTGATACTGCTATTGACACTATTTTTACTTCAAACTTAACGAGAAAACACATAAATAGCCGTAATTTAGCTATTGCACTTTATCTAATACTTCATTTTAAATACTTTAGTAGGCCTATATGGTTTTGTATCTAGAACAAAATTAAAATCACTATTCCAATTTATTATTGCTACACTCAGACGTGGCTAAGAAACCTCAAAAATCTATTTGGGCTGGGAACAGAGGTCACAGTATTCCGCCCTATTCCACCGGCCGTGAACTACGCACGAGCACAAAGGCTAGTTTTCGACTGATAACACGACACTTGTTATTGTGTCTCGAATTGGTCAAAAAACCAGTCAAACACTAATAGTCATGCTTTGAGTCACACTTTAGTAGTTCTTGCATCACAACGCAAAATCTTTGATTTCAAGTTCTTAAATTTTAAGTTCCGTATAATCACTATTTTCAGCTTTTTATGCCCCCTCCTGTCGAATTAGCATAGGAATTGGGGAAATAATTGTGGATATAAATTAGGAAATTATGGCGGGGGAGGGGGCGGCACTTTTTGAATAGCCAAGGGGCGGCAAATTTACAAATCCGCCTCTGGCCGCATTGCAACTTACAGCCGGATTCGCTGGGCAGTCAATTCCCTCAGTCCCTTCAAGTCACCGGGACCTGACCAGGTGAGGCTCGTTTGTCTTCAGAAGGGAATAGAGATCCTTCTTCCAGTTCTGACGGCATTGTTCAGGGCAAGCTTGGCCCTCAGACACATTCCAGAAGCCTGGAGCAGCTCTCGGATAGTCTTCATTCCAAAACCTGGTAAGGCTAGGTACACGGATCCGAAGTCGTTCCGCCCAATCTCATTGTCTTCCTTTCTCCTGAAGACTCTGGAGAAGCTGGTGTCAAGGTATGTGGGGAATACCGCTCTCAATGCCAACCCTCTCCATGAACACCAACATGCCTATTTACCAGTAAGATCATGTGAGTCTGCTCTGCATCAGCTGGTAAGTAGGATTGAAAAGTCGATAGAGTGCAAGGAGGTTGCACTTGGGGCCTTCCTTGACATTCAAGTCGCCTTCAATAACACTGAGACTCAGGCTATCATTAACGCAGTCATAGCTCATGGTTTTCACGAGGTAACAAGGAGATGGATTGAAGCCCTCTTGAGAATAAGGAACGTAATACTATCACTTCATAACGAGGAGATAGCGGTAAGAACGACTCGAGGCTGTCCCCAGGGTGGGGTCCTGTCCCCTCTTCTCTGGAACCTCGTGGTAGACGAACTCATCAGAACTCTCAATGCCAGTGGCGTGTACGCACAGGGATACGCTGATGACATAGTAGTTCTGGTTTCAGGTAAGTTCAACGACACAGTTGGGGATTTCATGAATGGGGCCCTGAGGTCTGTTGGACGCTGGTGCGAAGAGGTAGGTCTCTCAATCAATCCCTCAAAGATTGTGATGGTTCCCTTCACAAGGAGGAGGAACCTCAGAGGGATCGGCCCCTTAGTACTGCAAGGAACAAATGTAGAATTGCAGAAATAGGTGAAGTATCTGGGGGTCACTCTGGACCAGACGCTTCATTGGGGACCACAACTAAAAAAGGTAATAGACCTAGGTAAGTGGTCACTCATTACATGCAGGCGACTGGTGGGGGGGAGTTGGGGAATTAAGCCGAAGCTCATGCACTGGCTTTATGTCTCTGTAGTCTCACCTGCCATCACCTATGGCTTGCTTGTGTGGAGGCCTAAGATGGACTCGGGATCGGCGGTGAGGGGATTGGAAGGAGTTCAAAGACTCGCCTGTCTTCTCATCACAGGAGCCCTGAGTTCCAGTCCGGGGGCTTCCCTAGACTGTCTTCTCAACTTGCTGCCGATTGATCTTTTCGTCAAGACCATGGCAAGGAAAGCTGCTCACCGACTCAAATGTGAAAATCTTTGGATGGACACTGGAGAACACCGGGGTCACTCTCGGATAATTCTGTAGGTTCAGGGGGGTAGGTTAGACATGCCCTCTGACCACATGTCAGTCAAACACGCCTTCAGCAAGTCTTTCAGAGTCCTCTTTCCAGCAAGAGAGACTGGCTATCCGGGGGAAACCCTCTTCAACCTGCGGACCTGGAATGGTTCACTGACGGGTCCAAGGCAAGAGGAGGAACAGGAGCCGGAGTACATTGGGTGCAAGCGGGGGTAGGTATTATTCTCCCTATGGGGGTGCACCCAACGGTGTTCTAGGCGGAGGTAGTCGCAATAATGGAGTGCGCCAGATTGAACCTGGTGCAAGGCATCAGGGGCAGGAGCATCTCCATTTTTTCAGATAGCCAGGCAGCTCTAAGGCCTCTGGACTCTTATGAGTTCAGGTCAAAGATCGTCTGGGACTGCTTCACCATGGTATCTGCGTTGGGCAGATGCAACAGCGTGACGCTCTGTTGGGTCCCTGGTCACACACGGGGATCCTTGGTATAAAGCTTTCGCCTGGGTAGCGTGAGCTCTGTTACAAATACACTACGGAAATTAGTTTGACTCGCTTGACAGTATTATGAGAGTATCAGGAAGGCAATTGAATCAACTCAGGTCAAGCAATTAAACAGACTTTAATAATACAACTACAACTAAACTAGCATGGTGCACAGGTGAAACATATGATTATGCCCTTCAATGACAGTGAGCGAAATGTATTTACATGAATTAGAGTCCATCCTAGTGCTGGGGCTAGTCCTCCTTCATTTACTCAACACTCATGAAGTAAGAGTTCGGTAAATTACTTCGCGCACAACTGGAGCGTCCGATGTGTGAGTGTCACTGAGGATATTTAACTTATAAGTTAATTGACCATTAATTATTTACAGCAATAAAACAAACAATGATATCGTTAAATCAAACTTTGGCTTATAAAAATTCAATTCCACAAACAAAGATACTTTACAAATTAACCTACGAATGAATCATGTCTTAACCTCTAATATATACAAATGTTGAAAGGAATAGAATATTTAATACTTTAAACGGCAGTGCTTGAATACAGTTCCTACTTTAGGTTTTACTTCGTTCTCTAAGCAGGGGGTTTAATTGATTTTATCTATTACTTTATATACAATTATTTATTTACTTATTTATTCCTTTACTACTTATGACTTTATTCTTGATATTTGGTTACTTCAATTATGTTTGCTGTACGCTTTAGGGCTTATGGCCTTTGTTTAATTGTTGACTAAAGGGAATCTAGAAATGCTCTATCGATTATTTAATTTTAATCGTTCGGGACCTAATGCTGTGCACCGGACTGAGAGTGACTTGACATACCCCTGGAGTTGACCTTTCTTCCGCCGTCCGTGTGGTTCGTGGCCGGTACGGTGTCGGTCGGTGTGGTCCCTCGGCTGTGCTCCCCGTTCTCTCTGTGGGTGCGCGAGTGGTCGCCGGTGCGGTGGAGTCGTCGTCCCGGGCCTCGAAGCTGGTCCGTCTCCCTTCTTGGGTGGTCCTCGAAGTGCCCGGCCATCTTCCTCCCTTGGGACTCCCTGGGCTGCTTGGCCGTCTTCCTTCTCTGGGGGTCCTTGGGCTGCTTGAGCGTCCTTTCCTTCTCTGGAGAGTCTGGAGCTGCTGGCGATGGTCTTGGAGGCGGGTCGTCACTGGTGGTGTATTATACCGATCCAGTTGGCTTCCTGGCCCCTACTCAGTTCAGAGCCCAGACCAACCCTTTTCCCCTGACTTCTTCTATCCTCAACTCCTTGAAGACTGATCATTTCCTCCGCTCCTAAGTTCCAATTTTGTCCCCACTACTTTTTGATTTTATCCCCGTTTCCGATTGTCCACGCCTCCCAGCCAATTACCTTTCAATTTTCACCTCTTCCTTATTCCCTATTGGCGATTGAATACTTCGTCATCAAGCCGCCATCTTTGCCGCTGATTGCTGATCGGTAAGTCGATTTATATTTCTTGCATGATTATTCTAAGAATTGCTACATGGCGTGAGAATGTCCGTCCTCCCAGCGTTGTACATCTGATCACTGTACAAATTGTACATAAGAACTTAATATTATCATCTCAAGCAAATAAATTAAAAAATAATAAACCAAAATTTAAATAGGGAGATACTGTTAGAATTTCCAAATATGAGCATATAGTAAAGGATACACTCCAAATTGGACAGCTGACTTGTTTACAATAGTTGAAATTAAAAACACAAAACCAATCTATATCTATATATATATAAGCGAAATCCCACTCACTGACTCATCACGAAATCTCAAGAACTACCAAACGGATTTACTTGAAACTTTTAACATAGGTTCGTCTTGCCTCCTAGGTGCTCACTAAGAAACGATTTTGCAAAATTCCTTCAGTGCTCTGCCCCACACGTCTTTAAAGTTACCATGTTATTCTTATGGAAGCAACATTTTTGTATTTGAACATATGATTACATTAAGGAATATTGATTTTGTAAACAGCTGTTCTCATTCAGGTTATTGAGGGAAGATTGGTAATACAAAAGCTAGAGGATAGTTTCGGCGAGTGAGCTTAGCGACCAAGCTAAACCTGACGGGGAGTGATTACTGACTGACTCATCATGAAATCTCAGGAACTACCAAACGTATTTACTTGAAACTTTGAAAACAGGTTCGTCTTGCCTCTTAGGTGCTCACTAAGAAATGATTTTACAAAATTCCTTAAGGGCTCTGCCCCACAGGCCTTCGAAATTGCAATATAACACTATCGGAATGGCCAATTTTATACAAACTAGGAAACCTGCACACTTGAAATTTGGAGTGATCTCTTTTTTCTTAGGTGCTAAAAAAGTGCTTTAAACATCCCCTTTAGGGCTCCGCCCCACAGAAGCTCACAATTACTGTATAGCCTACGTGTTTAAATTTTAAATGGACAATTCTCTTTGCTTATAGATACTTATTAAGAAACTGTTTTGCAAATATAGTTTTGGAAGCACTTTAGGGCTCCGCTTCACTGGACTTCAGAATTACTTTAGGGCCTCCAAAGTTGAAATTTGACATAGACGTTTCTTTTTGCTCATGGGTGCTCCCTAAGAATCGGTTTTGCAAATATATTTTTCGAAGTGCTTTAGGGCTCCGCCCCACAGCACTTCAAATTACTTTTGGGCCTCCGGGGTTTAAATTTGAATCGGATGTTCTTCTTTGCTCATAGTTACTTACTAAGAAATAATTTTGCAAATTTCCTTTAAGGCTATAGAACCCCTATAGAACCTCAAGAGTACCATAGATTCTAGGGAGTATAAATATAACGTGGATGTTCTGTTTTGCTAACAGGTGCTCACTACGAAATGGTTTTGTAAATCAAAGCTTGATTAATTTTGAAATCAGGTGGGGTGGAGCCCTAAAGAACTTCAAAAATTATATTTACAAAACCATTTCGTAGAGAGCACCTGTTAGCAAAACGGAACATCTACGTTAATTTTACACCCCCTAGAATATATGGTAATCTTATTCTCAAACTACGATTGATCCTACGGGTTGAAATTTAAAATAAACGTTCCGTTTTGCTAATAGGTGTTCACTAAGAAACAGTTTTGCTAATGTAGTTTTTTATGTTCTTTAGGGCTCCGTCCTACATGACTTCAAAACGACTGTAGAGCCTACGGGGTTGAAATTTGACATGGTCGTTCCTATTTACTCATAGGTTCTCAGGGCCTTTTCTATTTAAGAAACCTTTTATCACTAAGAACAGGTTTTGGGAAATTCCTTCAGAGCTCCACTCACACTACTTCATTGTTTTAATGTGATTCTTAAGGAAGTAGATTTTGTTGCTCTTTAAAAAGGTTTTATTAGCTATAAATAAATTCAATCACGGGCGAAGCCGTGATGGGCAACAGCTAGTGCACGTGTTGCTCGACATCGAGCAATTTATTTTAATACAATATAAGAGTTACATTTAGTTTTAAAATCAATGAAATTCGCCCAATCCAAAATTGTGAATATCAGTGATGGTCACCAAAAACTACAGCTGTACGTTAGCAGATGTTTAAAATGCTCAAACCAATCACAATGTTATATTCTAATGAGAAAATTTCAAATTTAATTTGTGGATAGCACCCTTACTTTAAGTAAGATTCTCATCAGTTTTTGGCGAAAACAACTACAGACCAAGCCCTATCCAAAGACACCAAAAACTTGATAATCGGTTGAGAATTGTAGGAGGAGTTCTCAACACAAAAAACCCCTTATATAGCATATTAAATAAGAACTAAGTATACGTGTTGCTCAAAATTGAGCAATTTATTTTAATACAATAATTCAAATGATACTTTTAGCTAAAAATCAATGACATCCGAGTTATCCAATTTGGTGAACATCTGTAAATCATCAAACACTACATATTTACAGCTGATTTTTAACGATGTTTAAAATGCTTTATTCAATCCCAATGTTATTTTAAAGGGAAATTTTGAGATTTCAATGGTGGATATCGCCTTTATTTTCAGTCCGACTCTCATCAGTTTTTGGCGGAAACAACTATAGACCAAACCCTATCCAACGACACCAAAAAATTGAAAATCGTTTGAAAATTGCAGGAGGAGTTCTCTACCAAAAAAATCCTTAGCGTAGGCCTATTAAATAAGCATAGATAAAATCAGCACACAAATTTTTAACGGAAACAAAAACCTCTGTGCTTATTTTCTAGCATTCGTTATTAAAACATATGTGTCATGATTCAATTATACCTTTGTTCCATAAGATAAACTAAAATTTGGAAATCATAATAGGCATAGCCCTGCGGGTCGATGAGATTCTGCTTATCTACAGGACATTCCAGGTTACTTATGATGGGCACACAAGCAGAGAGAAAAAGAGAAATATGCTTGCCTTTACAGTACACTCTCGTTCATCGGACTCGGCGACATCGGAACTCCGCTTCATCGGAACTGAAAATCTGGACATTATTAATTTTTTTTCTTACAAAATAAATAATTTTTCCGTTTTAGCGCCTTCAATTTCCATTCGTTCTATCCGCCAAACAGTAAAGTATCACATTTTGCATCAAAAGTCATCAGGCATTTTCCATAATCTGTACCCATCCATGTGATTTACGAGGCCGTGGAGTATTCGCACAAAAATATAAAGAGGAAGGGGGCAGGAAGTGAACAATACATCCGCTTCGACCGCTTCCCATACTGTCATTCAGTCTGTCTCGCGTCGCGACTGTACCTGTGTTACGTGGAATCAGTTGACTGACTGCTGGAATATGAGAATAAAGATTTTGGATCTTTATTTCCTGCGTTGTTTTTATTCCTATAGGTTCATTGTTACCATGTTCAAAGTTTGAGTGCCTAATTTTCATAAAATCTTTTGTGTTATCTTAAAAACAAGAGTGAATACAATCACGATAGTACGGGCAGAAATGATGACTCACGACGGACTTCGCTTCATCGGAATTTTTTGACATCCGAACCGGCCGTCCGCCACATTAGTTCCGATGAACGAGAGTGTACTGTAATATATTAGTCCAGTCAACCTGTGCTCACAAATAGTCGATAGAGGAAAAAATTAGTAAAAGTTTGATTTTGCCCCAATAGATTACTAACATCAAGACATGTCTCCAGCCAAAAGTCCCCACCTCTACCCCCCTTGCGTTTCCCCCCCCCCCCCTTAAAGTTTTTATTTAAATTTGAGTGCAAAGTTTTAGTAAATCTACCATAGTTTCAAAACCATATGAGATAACTCTTTATATATAATATTTTTAGATTCCATGGAAAATTTGCTATAATAAATGTATTTAGCTTCCATGTGATATATTTAAGAAAAATTTGATTTTTGCAATCAATTGTAAAAATAAATGGTTTTGAAGAAATAAAATAACAGAAAACTAAAAAAGAATGGCTTAAAAAGGCCATCAAATACATTTTAAAGTGAATGATAACGATTGAAATTGTTTGCGCTGTAAAAACACTTTAAACCGATATATTATATCACCTAACATTATATCATAGTTCCCCATAAAAAGAGGTTTTTATGCAATTAGAGCGTTTCAGTCTACAAGGCAACTTATTGCAGGCTATGTGTTAAGTGGCACTACCTACATAGAAAACTTTTACTATAACAATGATTTTTCTCTCATAGGTTACTACCTTAGTAACCAGTCTCTAGCCAAAAGTCCCCACCCCTACCTCCCCTGCATTTCCCCCACCCCTCCCTTAAAGTTTGAATCTGAATTTCAATGCAAAGTTTTAATAAATCTACCATAGTTTCAAAACTATGCGAAATAACTATTTATATTTAATATTTTCATATTCCGTGGAAAATTTGCTACAATAAATGTATTTGGCTTCCATGTGATATCTTTTAGAAAAATTTGATTTTTGCAATCAATTGTAAAAATAAATGTTTTTAAATAAAATTAAATAAAATAAATCTAAAAAGGCTTAAAAAGGCCATTAAATACATTTTTAAGTGAATGACAACGATTTAAATATTTTTGTGCTGTATAAAAACACTTTAAAATGATATATTATAGCACCTAAAATTCTATCATGGTTCCTCAGAAAAAGAGGCTTTTATGTAATTAGACCATTTTAGTCTACAAGGCAATATTTTAGTGGCTAGGTATTAAGTGGCACTACCTACATAGAAAACTTTTACTATAACAATGAATTTTCCCTCATACTGACTAGTCTCTAGTCAATAGTAGCTTTTTACTTTTGTTTTTCTTCTTGAATAAACTGTCAAACATATATAAAACAAGGATATGTTGAAGAACAGTAGTAAACTCCGGACCTTTAGCGAAAAAACACCAAAGGTCAAAAAACTTATTTTTAATCATTCGGATATAAAATTAACTTAAGGACAAATGAGAAGGGAAAGCAAAACAAATAGGGGCGGGGACTTTTGCATTGAGACTTGTGAGTATGTAAGTACATAGTCGATAGGAGATTTCATTAGTATGCAAATTATTTCACCCTTATCAATGGTTTCATAACTGGTTGATATTACGAATTGAACCATAAAGGGGGGGGGATGTGAACACTTCGCTTGAAATTATTTATCCTCCAGAAGCCTTAGAGAAAATTAACTACTTAGACATGTATTATTGAAGCTTATTAAAAGCTTAAAAGTTAAAAATATATTTTAAATCATTACCAATGATATTTCTTGTATTTTATAGCATGTATCAGAATATTGAATGTTTTTTCTTTTTTTTATACGAACATTTATTTGAAATATAAAATTACGCTAAGGTATTCAGATGTTAAATATTTTTGGTGGTTAACTATGTTTTAAGGGACTTTTAAAAATTCCGAAAAGTATTTGTATAATAATTCATCTTATTTGGTTTAGGGTACATAATCGTTTAATTTACTGCACGTAAAGATTATACAGGGTGAGTTTCTTAAAGTGATCCAATAGTTAACTTTTTTATTCTATATCTGACATTGTACTTCTTATGGGGGACTCCCTTTACTTTTTTATTTTGCTTTCAGGTATTTATTTCACTTTTCAAAATCTCCCGCCAATTTTTCATTATGGCGGCCAGCTTTAAAATTTCTTATTTGACAACCTACATTTAATGGTGTTTTTGAAATTGCCATGTGGTTTTAAGAAATTTTTATTCTTTGCCATTTTTCTCTAAACCTAACGGTTAGGGAGCTAGAGGCAATTAAAATTCATTTTTAGTTTTATAAGAATAACATGGAGCAAAATTTATCCTTCATCCATAACTCCGAAACCATTGATTAAAATAAAAAATACTCGAGATTACAAATGTCTGAAATTGATGTTTTAAGAAATTTTGTTGCATAAAAACATCAATATTTAGAAATTTTATTTTTTTGCGTAAATGATAATTTTTATGAGTTAAATGTTCTTAAAACATCAATTTAAGACATTTCTATTCTTGAGTATAATTTTGATTTTCATCAATGGTTTCGGAGTTATGGGCAGATAAAGTTTGCCCCTATGATTCTTATGGAACTAAAATGAACTTTAATTGCATCTATCTATCTAACCGTTAAGTTTAGAGAGGCTGCGCGCGCAACCTTCCGACGTCTGACGGCTGCGCGCGCAGCCTTCCGACTCAGAAATGTCCTGTCCGTGTCCCGATATGTGTAGCCACCCCATCAGAATTTTGTCCGTGTCCTTTCCGTTTCCTTTCCGTATCCTTTCCTGCTATGTGTAGCCGTACCTTTACTCTTGCATCAAAATCGTTTTGTGGACAGATTATTTCATAAAAAATGGTAACATTATATATTATTTTAAAGCTCAAAAATAGATTAAGCGATTGGCAATGCCAAATGTGCTCTAATTGTACAATTTAAGTTTCATAATATCAAGTTTCCAAATTTTCACGTAAAAAATTTTGACTTTTTGGAAAAAACAGCTAAAAAAGCCTATTTTTCTTTTAGATAGCAAATATATACAATAATAACCTTTATGGTAGCAATTTTTCCAAAGAATCAGAGAATACTAAATATGTGACTTTATCTTAATTAGTTTAGGAAATATAATAGATTGACTGCAACTCTGCATTGAAAGCAGCTTCAAACTTTAAGGGGGGGTGGGGGAAAACGCAAAGGGGGTAGGGGTGGGTACTTTTGGCTCAAGACTTGTCTGGATGGTAGTAATTGACTGGGGACAAAACCAAACTTTTACTAATTTTTTCCCCTATAAAGCACAGATTGACTGTGGACTATATAGAAGACTATAGAGACCCGTGGTCGAAAATTAATGGTAGAATAATGGCATTAAAGAAATCAAAAATGTTGGGCGAGAGTCTCCCACTCTAGTCTGATGCTGTACGCGAGTGAAACTAGATTCGGGCAGTAACACATCGAGCGATGTACCATCATAGGATAAGGATGGTACCATCGCGGGATGATTGTGGGAGGAAGTGACTGCCCTTGTCCAGGGGCCCAAGCACCCGCGGACGCGCCCACTCATCCCTGAGGGTCCAGGGGCGACATCCGAGTCGAGAGGGATTCAAACACCCGGCCTCCAAGTAGCTGGATTACAAGAGTACGCCACGACTCCCGGCCGGCAGTGTGGCGGAATAGAACGCTAGATAACTGGAGCAGTAGTTCCGATTTTCGCTCCCAGAGCGCAACACTAGCACAGCCACGCTCCGCCGGACGGCAGGACATCCTTATTCCTTACCTACTACCTAGAGAACGCCACCCTAGAAAACAGATAACCTCAACCCGGTTTTATATTTAGTGAAGGATTAAAAGTGATTGATTTAATTGAAACAGAAGACCAGAATAATTTGGGGATGGTGCATTGTTTCTAGATTATTTCTACACAGTAAGTAACTTATTTTATCGACGTGAAACTGCCAATAAATTGGGTTTTAGTAGTGTCGATGTTAACAACTTTTGGTATGGCAGGCAAAACCTTTTAGGAGTAGTTTGGTTTGAGGTTAATTTGTTGTGTTGTATATCAACGTGTATTCATTAAATTTCACTATCCTTACTGTAAGCAAAAAATCGTGGATTACAGAAAAATATTTTTATTTCATTTCTCTAACTTTGATACTTTACCTTCTAAATAGCCTATGTAAAGCTCAGATCAGAAGGGCTTAGAACTTAACTGTGAATCCACCAAGTTGTGGTTTGGCTAACCAAAATACATTTACTGTAAAATGTGATTCATATAATTACTTTTCATATAATTACTTTTTTTTTGTTTTTCAAACTAGGCAAGACCTGGGTTGGGTAAAGTAATAAGTGGGCAATTTGTGTGTGGACAAATCCTAATAGACAATTGTGGGCGTTAAGCCGCGTTTACACCGGAGTTGGAGACCGGAGTTGCAGACTTTTATCGGCAATCTCGATTGCAGACGCACTAAAACAACTGCAACTCGCGTTGCCGACCGGAGTTGCAAACCGAATTTTCGAGTCGGAGACCGAATTTTGGTTTTCCGACCGGAGTCGGTAAAGATCAAAGGCGGTTGCCAACCCCGGTCGGCAACCCGAGTTGCAGCGCCTATTTGATCTGCAACTAACCCCGCCACCCCTCCCGCCCATCGGCTACGTCGCTACGTCACTTCCTTTCCCACCAATCGGCATTATACACACTGACTGATGGCTCGGTTGCAGGGGTCTACCTAAAATGTTGACCAGCACCTGTTTTTTGTATACAAACACCCTTGAAATTATACTGGTTGTTTATGACCCTTAATAGAATTTTTATACCACATTTGGTCCAAATACGACTCTTTGGAGTACCCGGTCAACATGTTTTTGAACTGGTCAAGAAGTTTTTTTTTTATACAAACACCCTCATAAAAATTTTTTTTATGAAATTTTTATAGGTTGTGTAGGAACATTATTAGAATGTTCATACCGAATTTGAAGCAGATCAGACTTTTTAAAGTACCCGGTCAACATGTTTTTATGCTGGTCAACAAGTTTTTTTGTATACAAACACCGTTAATAACAATTTATTTCTATGAAATTTATACAGGTTGTTTATGACCATTAATAAAACTTTCAAACCAAATTTGGTGCAAATACGACTCTTTGAAGTACCCGGTCAACATGTTTTTCTTCTGGTCAACATTTTTAGAAGTTCCCCGGTTGCAGGTTGCGGTTGCAGAAGCAAACTGTGTACAGTTGCAAGCACAAGTTGCAAACTTCTGTCTGCAACTAGCGTCTGCAATCGAGATTGCCGATAAAAGTCTGCAACTCCGGTCTCCAACTCCGGTGTAAACGCGGCTTTAGGTGAAGCCTAGCTAGGTCTTAGTTATTGAGGGTTACTGCCAATTGACATATTTAATAGAGAATGTTTAAAGATGAGAGTTGTGCTCAAATAGTGATAAGCCTAGATATTTGTCAGTAACAGTACTACACCTAGACATTTTTAAAATTTATGCTTAAATCATTTTTAGAGAATTTAATTAAAACTTTATTTGCCTAGGGAACACTCCAATACCATGGTTGTAGTTATATGTTATGACCTAAGCCAAGAACTGTGTTATGTATAAAATTAGTTTTGTGTTTTGTAATCAACTGACGCATTGCTGGTCAACGAGTAAGAAAATAAGTATTAAGTTAAGTAAGTATCAAGCAAGTAGGCCCAGGTATGTCTTTTCTTAACACAATAACTCTAGAGCGTTTTTAACCTCTGATTTTTACAAAATTTGGCCTGTGTTGAAGGACACCATTCACCAGATTAGATTCTATAACCATCATGATTGACCATGCAAACCTGAAAACAGAAAAATTAAGTGATGCAAAGGACATCTAATTTTTACAAAATTTGGTACAGAGTTGAAAGACAGCATTCATCAGGTTAAAATTAAATGCTATTACCAGCATGATCATGCAAACCTTACGAGACAACAGAGAAAAGGAAAGTTCAAGAAAGGAAGAGTATAATTAAAAACCAATCAAAATTAAGGGATAGGCAAACAAACCAATATGAATAAATGTAGAGATGAAGAAAGAAGAAGGAAGAAAGAAGAAAGAAGAAGGAAGAAAGAAGAAGAAAAAGAAGAAGAAAGAAGAAGAAAGAAAGAAGAAAAAAGCTATTGAAATTAATTAAAAGACTTGAAAAAGTTTAGAGCATTATCTTGTTGAAAAATCCGGAATTGTGAGTTTTAAATTGTGAATCAGATAGAAAGACTTTTTGTAAATTCCCATACAATGTAAATTCGTCAGCGGAATAAAATTTATTATTATTATTATTATTACCTGAAAATAGGAAAAAGAAGTGATGCAGAGAATCATGAACATAAAAAGTTATACTCTTTCACAAAGGCAGTTTCGTCATTTTTTATTATTTGTTGTTGGCATGATTTTTTATTAATTAAATTGTTTCCATGGTTTTCGGCGATTTTAACCTTGCTCACCAAGACTTTTCACCTCGCTCATGGCAATTTTTCCCCTTGCTCACGCTAAATTCCCTTCGCTCATGGTCACACTACCTATATTTAGAAATAGAATAAATTTAATTAGTTTTAAAATTTTTATTAACTGAAGGATTATTCCTTTCAACATGATTTTGCTATATTTTCTAATAAAAAATAATATGGAGATGGCAGCAGCGGCACGAAAGTCAAGAGTCAAGTTCTATTTATTTATGTACAACTTACAACAGTCTGGGTGGGTGTGACAGGTTACTTATGTATCATCGACCAATTAGGCAATTTTAAAAATTGTTTTTAACGTTTGAATAACATCTTGTAAATTATATACTATCCTAATAAAAATATGACACCGCTTTGTACAGTAAGTAAATTGTTTTGCTCTTAATTTTCTATCAAGAGTGCAGAGTTCAATGCAAATTTTGGACCCATGGTAGGTCTACAATTATCTCAGATTATTCTATGAATGTGTCAAAGCATCAGCCAAATTACTCTCCAGTTTTCAAATAAATTATATTTATTTCTATACACAAAGTTGTGATAAGTACTACAGAATAACTCTTCAGAATTTCATTAGGACTAGGACCATCCTGCTTTTCAAAAAGTCTTTTGATATAATATTAATTTATAGAGGCTTTTAGGTAGGCTATATTTGTTAT